>BPLR01008949.1:0-25148 GCA_021605095.1 Caerostris extrusa | reverse complement strand
TTATTACTTTCATCCAAATTATGTAATTGCACAATGGTTGTTGATGAAAACATTGTATTACAACATCTTTAAGATGCATCCCTGGTTTAAGGCCATTTTATGTAATCTCATTGTAAGCGATCGTTGTACATATTTGCACAATTAAGACAGCAAGGTATTCATTCTAATTTCTATGTAATCATCTTGTAATTATGACTAAAATAAATCAATATTATTTTATTTATTTCGTGAGTTTAATTAAAAAATTATTACAATTATGTTATGGTCAAAACAGGTATTATTTAATAAGAACAGCGTGTACTTTGTTGAGAGTATTTTAAAAGAACTTGTTTCTGCCAATGAATATCGTAAGTATAAAAAAATATTACTTATTAGAGACCCAAATATCCAAGCTAGTCCTTTAATAACAAAAGATCTGATCTTGTTGACTATAATAGATTAAAAAACAATCAAGAAATAATATTCTCATATTTAAATATTTTTTATTACACTTTAAGTTGAATTATGTTAATTTTGATTATTTTTTTGCATAAAATTCTAAACAAATTATGAATTATATTCTTTAAAAAAAATGGGCATGATGAAACGAGTTTCAAAAACATCTTCAGGAAATCTTCATCTTGTTCATAACATGCTCAAAATGTTTATTATAAGGAAAGAGATACTACGATTAACGATTATAAAAGATTCGACAAATTAAAAACCAAACAATTTTTAGGAAAAGTAAGTAATTATTCTATATAAAAAGTCAAATAGTAACTTAAAACTAGTAGTTATTTATTTTATATAATCTGCATCTACTGTTTTATAGTATCTACGCTTATAAATGCAATAAAATAAAAGATTTAACTTAATATCTAATTAATCTGTAATTGTTTCTATTTCTGAAAATAACATAACAAAATAGTTTCTTATTTAGATTCTATCACCAGTACCGACTGTTTTCTTTATTTCTCTTTCTTAAAAATTTTTTTTTTTATTTAAAAAAAAACTGTTATTTTTCTTAACAAATTGTTCAGTTTTTTCCTTTCTACTTTTCTTTTCCCTTTATTTTATTTTTTTTATTTATTTATTTTTGTTAAATCATTATAACGTTCACTATAAATATCATCATAATGGCAGTTTATTTTTGCTTTTGATTTTTTTTTTTTTTTTAAATTTGAATTGTATGTTCATCGCTTATAATAAGAGATTTAAGTTTAGCAATTTTTAGCGTTTTCTCGAAAAAAAAATATATGATGTGTGAGATGTTTTCCATTGAACAAAGTATTAAAAGTAGTTGTGCAACATTAAATGGAAAAATAAAGAAAGAATAAATTTGAATAAAAAATGACTCGTTTCTTATCACAGGTTTCGTCGAAGATATTGAGAAACATATCAAGTGTTTGAATTAATTTAGTGAAAGATAGTGTTCGTTTCTTAAAACTGAAAATATGTTCATATCAAATTTAACTTTTTTTTTCAGTGGTGTGATAATATGGCACACACTGGTATGGGTCTAATAATAGTCCCATACCAGTGATTGTTTTTAAAATCAATTGTTTGTAATAAAAGACGACAATAACTACATCTTTTCATTAAATTTAGGTCTGGCACGTGCTGACAGCACCTGTACAAATATTATTTTTAAGAACTGGCAATACTGAATTAACGAATAACACGTGTGCACGTGCATAAATAACACGCTTTTTTCGAACTGAGTTTTTTGCCTAATCTTTAATTCAGGTACGATTTGCTGTACGAGTATTTCATTATTTAGTGTTGATTATTTTATAATGTGTTATGTAATCATTGATTAATATTTTCTATTAAAACAATATCCTGTATGAGGGTAAAATTTTTAACTTTTTTTTTTTTTTTCCATATGGGAAAGGTTTCAGATCTGTCACCCAAAAAAATTGGCGAAATATCTGCTTTGCTTAAGTCAATTAGGCTCAAGAAGTTTAGAAAAGCATTAAAAAGAAAATGGAATATGGAGACAGTTTACAAAGCAAATGTAAAAGAAACTGAGGGAGAAAACGTATAGTAACCCCACGAACACACAGAAAAATCCGTTTACATGTCTAGAAACTCGAAAACGTCTAAGCGCATATTATCTAAACATATGGTAACGTCTCTGCCCATATTAGACCTATAACGGCTTCAAGAAATGGCCGCTTTCAGGATCATGGGAACACTTTAATTTTTATTTACAAGCACTATATATATATATATAACTCTGGGTTATTTTATAAAGAAATGAAATCAAATGTACGATTAAATCACAAGTACAGTTTATTCCAAGGCCGAATATTTTCAGAGTTCTCGAGTCTACATCGAATCTACGAATTTTTGCCTGATCTGCGGTAGTCCCTATTTATCACATGGCGTGATCTATCACCCATCACGGTGTAACAACTCATGGTGTAGTCCATATTCCATCTGTAATTGTTTCGACCTGTGAAGGTCACAGACAATCGCTAATTTCATGACTCTCATTATACATGACACTGAATATCTGCTATCAGATTTGAATAGCAAGTTGTTCTCGTTAGTACAAAGCACTAAGTGCATGTAATGTAACTACCGACTACATTGTTTATCTGCTATCAAATTTGAGTGATGGGTTGTTACATTGTACTTGTCAAAGCATATAAAATTCTTTCTCTTGGGAATGAAAATGCCAAAACTCTTCTCGTAAGAAAAAAATGCTGCAATATCATAGACAGAGTTATTCAAGTTTAACAGCGTACCTTGCAAAGACGACTTGCAGAATTTAGTTTTGATGGCAAGAAAAGCTATATCGCAAGCCGAAGCTTACTTAGTCAATGATTAAAAAACTGTTTGAATGGGAACGAAAGTACAAAAACTTTTCAGTAGAAGAGGTAGAAACTTTCAGTAGAAAACTTTTTAGTTGAAGAGGTAGAAACTTTTAGTAGAAAAAAACTTTTCAGTAGAAGAGATGGAAACTTTCAGTAGAAAGGGCAAATACGAATTGTGATAATTATTATTCTCTATAAGTGCCATGAAAAATTTATGTACATTAAGACATAAAGAATATTTTCTCTTTTCACAGGTTTTCTTTTCTGACAGTACGTTTTCCAAATCATGAATTAAAGATTAGTCTGAAAAATTCATTAAAAAAAAAGACCTGCTATTTATGCACGTGCACACGTGTTATTTATTTATTCAGTGCTGGCAGTTTTAAAACAATATTTGTATGTGTTGCTTGCACGTGCCACGCCTACATTTAACGAAAATATGTAATCATTGTGTCGTCTTTTATTACAAATAAGTGATTTTTGACACAATTGCTGGTATGGGTTTAATAATACGGCCCACCACTGTAGTACTATAGAAGAGATCAATAAAAAATAACTTTTCTACAATAGTCAGTGACATTGAAATACACAATTTTGACTACATTTTTTACTGTTAAAATTTAATAATAAATACAATTAATAATTCAACATAGAAGATAGAATGGAGCTGCAATGGTATTGAAAAAGGGTATTCTCTTTGCTGTCGAACTTTTAAAATGTAATGTCAGATATTTCAAGGATTAAATTCTTTTCCAAACTAGCAAAGAGTTGATGAAAAAAATTTACATATACACAAAATTAATGTAAATCTAAATATTATTTTGATAAAATATCACTTTCCATCTAATAAACTTTCAATTTGTATATCTGACTTGAAATATTTGATAAATCTAATTATTGTCTGTAATTAATGGGATCTATTCCGTGTATGTATATATATATATATATATATATATTATGGGTTTTATCTGATAGGAAGGAGAGTAAATAAACATTTAGAATATTTAAATCGTAATTTTATTTTTAATTCTACTATAATTTTATTTTAAAATCAGTCAAATAATCATCATACGTTTTTGTTTTGTACTTTTAAAAAAATTAAATAATTTTGTAATTTTCATTGTTATAAATCAGCAATGTGATTTTCAAATTGCATATCAACTTTTCCTAATATTATGATTTATTCAAATTTCTTTAACTGTAATTACAATTAAGGTACTATAATTATAATTTATTCTAATTAAAATTTAATCTAATTTACACAATTTATTCAATTTCCATTATAAAATTTAATCTAACTTACTCAATTTATTCTAATTAGAATCTAATGTAATATACTCAATTTACTCTATTTAAAATGTAAACTAATTTACTCTAATTAAAATTTAATCTAATTTACTCAATTCCTTTTAATCATAAAGGTATAATCGGGACAGCATGAGATGGGGGGGGGCCTTTGAATTTGGAAAATGAACATGGTTTACCTATAGGCAGAAAAGTTCCTCCACTGGACTTGAGAAGAAAATGTTATGATGCAAATCTCACTTCGGATATCATCCCAGGCCGTGTTAGATCTAAATTGCAGATGTAAAATGTGGATACAATATCACAATCCCTTTAAATGCTACGCCCTGGATTAGGATGAATCTGCTATGACGAATGAACTCAAGTCAGTTTGGACCTGAATACAGGACCCAGTCAGGATACAGAGTGGTTGGAAGAACTCTACATAAATGGAAAAGCAAATTAATTGATTAATTTTTATTTACGCAGATTTGTTCAATTTACATTTATTACTTTTAAAATTTTTTTGAATAATTAATTCAACAAACAACATATAAAAAAAATGGTTACAATTCGATTATTTATTTGAAAAATAATTAAATCCAAAAGTTCTCTTAGAATTTTATTTTTAAATTGCTCTTCAGGTGTTTTGAATCAGATGAATATTTTTTTTTTAAATCAAGCAGGAATAATCACAATTCCAAAAATGTGTTCTCTATTCTCTAATAAACATTCTATATTCTAAATTAATTTCGCAGATTTTTGCATATAGAGATAACACGGGAATCACGAGGGTAGAGGCCAGGTCACGTGGTCAATTCTGAAGGCTGAATTTTTTCCCTTTTATTTTACATTTTTCTATTACCTTTATTTATTTTCGTAAGCTTGTTACGTAAAATAGAAAAGAAATCTCCATAAAAGGATACTGTTTTGAACATTAGACGTCTACATAAATTGATTCATGTATAATATTTTTTTAAAATGTGAGTATACTTTCCTTTTTTTTTATCATCTATATTTATTTAAGGGCTAATTTTATTACCTTTCAAAAAACTTCTCATCTTTAATTTATCCAATTTACGGTTGTATAATTTTCTAATCTTATTCTACTTTAATTTACGCAATTTATTCAAAAGATTTTTACAATAATCATGAAAATTTCCGAAGATCTCAAAATTTTCCTATTTCCAGTACGTTTAAGAAATTGCTGGAATATATATATATATATATATATATATATATATAGAGAGAGAGAGAGAGAGAGAGAGAGAGAGAGATAGTTAATATAATAAAAATAATACATATATTAGAGTAAATGCAAAATTTAGACATATATATATATGTCTGAATCTTATAAGATAGACTTGTATATATATATATATATATATGTGTGTGTGTGTGTGTGTGTGTGTGTGTGTGTGTGTGTGTGTGTTTGTGTGTGTGTGTGTGTGTGTGTATGTGTGTTTGTGTGTGTGTGTATGTGTGTGTGTGTGTGTGCGTGTAAGTGTGTGTGTATGTGTGTGTGTGTGGTGTATGTATGTGTGTGTTTGTGTGTATACGTATGTATGTGTGTTTGTGTGTATATGTATGCATGTGAGCGTTTGTGTGTATGTGTATGCATGTGTGTGAGTGTGTGTTTGTGGATATGTGTGTCTGTCTGAATTCTCAATACATTTTAAACATATAATTTTTTTTATAAGACAATTTATTTACTCTGTATTATATGAGTTTAAAAAAAAGACATAATTTTACTTTGCCTGGTTTTATTTTTGCCAATTTACGTAATAAACCCAAAAAATATTTGCAGACAAATAAATAATAAAAATTACGCTTTTTGTTGTGAATTGCAACGAAAAATTAAGTACATAATAATTCGTGCCCAAAGTTGAATTTGATATCTTCTTTGACTGCAGATCCATGATAGCCAAGTGGGTAGTACTCTGACATTTTTGTACCCTGGCTTCAGGTTCCAATCGTGGCTGTAGCATGGATGTTTGTTAGAGGTTCAGATTCCACATTAAATTGTAGGTCCCTGTCTAATTAGCCCAAAGTGTGCGAAAAATGACCGTAGGGCGGCGAACCAACGCAGACCATCTTTAATTATTTATTTTTTGTCCATTTCAAATGTTAAACTTTTATATAAGTTTGAAATTTTTTTTTTTAAGTTTAAATTTCACTGTTTTTTTTAAAGATTTTTATTCAACCATTACGAAAAAAAAACTGTATTTTAATATTTATTATTATTATGTATTTTCTTTAATTATGTATTTAAAATGTATAGAAGATTCAGACATATATATATATATATATATATATATGTATATATATGTGTGTGTGTGTGTGTGTGTGTGTATATATATATATGTGTGTGTGTGTGTGTGGGTGTATATATATATGTGTGTGTGTGTGTGCAGACATATATATATAGTATGTGTCTGTATGTATGTGTGTGTGTGCGCGCGTTTGTGTGTGTGTGCGCGCGTTTATTTAACCATTATGAAATAAAACTGTATTTTAATATTTTCATCCTTTTGTAACTTTTTTTAATATTTAATTCTTTTCTGTTCTCATCCTTTATATAAATTGTTTCATATAACTATGATCATGAGAGCATGTAAACGGTTTGAAATGCTACTTAACGGAGAATTTCATGCGTTATGAACTTCACCAAAAATTGCAAAACAAGAATAATGATTACAAGATTAGAATTTGGAAATATTCCGTGCAGTAGCTATTGAAGCTGTTTTCGCTATGAATGTTTACCTGCTTAGGGATATTATCAAATCATTTTCATTTTATCAACAAAACTGCCAGCATAATTGGCTCTTTCCAGAAATTAGGCGATGCACAACAACAATAACAAAAAAAAAAGAACCTTATCTCTACAGTTTCGCAATTTTAAATGACGTTCAAATGACGTCAACATTTGAACTGGAATTGAACTCTTCAAATCTCCATATTATGCAAAGGTCAATTCCGTCTTTTCTGAGATATTTATCATTGCATGGAAAATATAATTAAAGAAAAATGTTGACTTTTTGTTGTTTTTAATGTTAACGTTAAAATGTTAAACGTTTTAAATGTTACTTAATGTTGACGTTTTAAAACTGATTTTTTTATAAAGTCGGTTTTAAACTTCCTGATTATTTAATAGGAAATCAAGCTCCGTGGTGTTCACTATCAGATATGAAAATTCAAATTATCTGATTTATAATATTGATTGAATAATTAACCGAAATTGATATTATTACGTTTTTAAATATCATCTTTGGAATAGGCAACTTATCTTTGTCACAAAAACTATGAATTGTTGTATAATTATGAGGAAACTCTTTCGCTTTTATTTTAGCTTTGTAATAAAGATATTATGAAAAATAATCTTTCGTGAAAACATGTTTCAAACCTTGAATTGAAATAAAAAAATTATTTATTTGTGCTGTTACATATTGTTTTCGAAGATTTCGATATTCGCTATCTCTTTTTGCAACACATTACAGTATTTCGTAACAGGAAATAACGACACAGAATCATGGTAATACAGCAAAGCATTTATTCCATACACAAAGCAATGCGAAAAAAAGCAATTTATGTATCGAATTATTTTGCATGATATTCAAAACAGCAAAATAAAAAATTTCACATCACTGAGGACTAAAACAATATATATATATATATATCATTTTAAAAACTAACATGTCATTTAAAACTAACATGTCAATATATATATATATATAGTCATTTTAAAACTAACATATCAATATATATATATAACTTTTCAATATTATTTAAAATTAATATTTTTTTTTTTGCATTTTGATGTAAAATTTACTTTAATAAAAGCTAATTAGCATATATTGAGAAGCATTTCCTTACACTACACATTAGCATATTTATTATATGTATATATATATATATATGTGTGTGTGTGTGTGTGTGTGTGTGTGTAATTTGATGAGAAAGTAAATTAAAATTTCTGTAAAATAAATTGTATTCTTTAATTTCTAAATATTATTTAAAATTAATAGTTTATTACATTTTGATGTAAAATTAACTTGAATTAAGCTAATTATATAAAAATAAAAACATACTTTTTCATATATAAAAGCATATTTTTAAGTGTACAATATACTTTTTGCATATATTGAGGAGCATTGCATTGCGCCACACATCAGTAGTCCCATACTGTCAAACCAATTTGTAAGCTGTCCTTTTTTTGTGCTGTATATGAAAAAAATCCATCAGATGCATATCATGAATAAAAATTAATTCAAAAAAGAAAACAACAGATTACCCTTAGGCTCCCACTGTCAAGATAACATGCAAATTAAAAAAAAAAAAAACCGGTTGGCCCACCTGATATTAGAGAGTTTTTGCATACCGTATTTTGGACGTCCGTTAGCTTTTCTCCCTAGCGCGCATGCTCATAGGAAATTGCGCATGCGCAACTGTAATAATTTTTCCTATGAGCATGCGCGCTAGGGAGAAAAAGCTAACGGACGTCCAAAATACGGTATGCAAAAACTTTCTCTATTATATCATCCCATTACCACAGATGTTATTAAATGTGAGGTTTTAATTTATATGTTTTCTATTTTGAATTTTTTTTTATGTGGTCCCTATTTACCGCATAATTGGTTTAATGTGTTGCAAACAATATATTTTATAGCTACTTATGAAATTTCAAGATAAGTGATTTAAAATAGTTCTGCATCATAATTTATTCTTTCTGGTTATACTTTTTCTAAGTAAAGTAATAAAGGTGTCGTTGGTCTCGTATCAAAGGTCTTAGAAAGTAACTGCAGTTCAAAACCATTAATCGTACATTGCATCATTCATCAGCAATCTTTGTGCGGAAAATTCTTGGATATGTCAAAAGTTTTAAATCCGAGTCATGTCAGCTGTTAATCATATCAGATCCACATGCGTTCAATCATCGTCAAATCCTCGGGTTTATTGAAGAAATTGCAGAAAATGACTTACACTATTATACCGGAATACTCTTGCTTAACTGCAGAAAAATACAAACACAATTTTTTGAGCTCTGAACAATAATTGAAATTTTCTTGAATGAAAGGAATAGTTCTTTGGTAGAGTTACAAAACAATGAGTGTTTATGGAAGTTATCTTACACAGATTCAACTAAACATACGAATGACCTTAATTTAAAATGACAAGCAAAAACCATCATCTGTCTGATTTATACGCTCATATTAAGAACATTCAACAAAAAGTTGTTTTGTTTAAATCCAAATTCAACAAAATTACTTCTTGCATTTAGATACATGTCAAACATTTAATCAGCAAAATGAGACTCCATTTTCGCTAAATTTTGCAATTGTGAATTGTAAATTGTAATTCATGTGAATTGCAAATACATTTTAAGTCTCATTTTTCAAATTTTGATGCAATTACAAACAATATCGAGATTTTTCAAAATCCGTTTAACGCCAACAAAGAATTTTAAATGGAAATTATTTATTTGCAGTGTAGCGATATTTTTAAAGAAAATATTTAAACATCATACGGTTTGGCCCACTTACAGTTTGATCAGTTGCACAAATTTTCTCGTAGCTTTTTTCGGAACTAATCATCTGTGTGAAAGTGGGCTAATGGTCAATTGACTAGAGCTTTGTTCTTTGATAACACAGGCTTCAGATTCGAATCCTGGTAACCGATATTCCGAACCACTACAAACATCCATGGTACCGCCGGGACTCGAACCCTGTGGCGCCACAACGCAAGCCACTCGGCCATCAGGCCCAGAACGTAAAATATATATATTTATATTTATCTAGATTTGCTCAAGTTTAAATACCTTTGAAATTGCACAATTAATTAATTTCTAATATTTAATCCTTAATTATTTAATAGAAAATACGATTTTCTGTTAATTTTTCAATAATAACTGATAATATATGAAAAATCAAAATTCATGAACTCCGCCTAAGTAAGACGTAGAAACCATAACCTAGTGGCTAGTTCTCTGGTCTTTTTGTTACCAAGGGTCTTTTCAGACCTGGCAGTCGCATGGATGTTTGTGAGTTGTTCGGAATCCATGTTAACTTGTAGGTCCCGGTCTAATTGGCACAGAGTGTGCACAAAATGACCGCAGAGCAACGAACCAACGAACGAATCGAACCAAACCAACGTACAAACCTGTGTGAAAACAAATTCTCTAAAATGAAATATACAAAAATATTTACAGTTCCATGTTAACTGCAAGCATTTGATGACGCTGCTTATAATTTTCAGCAGTAATTTTGATCCACAACTACAAATAATTGCTTGAGGAAAGTTACAGTTACATAAAATCCAATTAATCACAATTATAATGCTTAATTTCATTATGTGAATTACCTATGTACGTCATTTATAATATTTAGGACAAATCTCTTGTCATTAATTACAGTTAAAATGTTAAATTTCATTATGTCAGCTATTGTGTGTCTGAATTGATCGTTAGATAAAAATGTTCTGATTATGTTGTATGATTTACTTATATTGTAAACTTTACAATGCTATAAAAATAAATTGTGGCTGGATGGATTGGTGGTACCCTCCGGCCAATAGCAGCCCGCTGTTCATAGTTTGTTTGTCGCTCTACGGTCATTTTTTGCACACTTTAGTTAATTGACCAGGGCCTACAGTTTTATGTATATTCCGAACCACTCACAAATATCCATTCCACTGGCAGGATTCGAATCTGTATATCGAAGTCCCGTGGTATGCCAAAGGCCAGAGTGCCAGCCAGTTGGTGGTCAATAACCAGTAACATGGTCTAGGTTATCATCTCTATGTCTTATTGTTAGGCAGAGTTCGCAAATTTTGATTTTTCATATATTGTCAGTTATTATCGAAAAAATTAACAGAAAATCATATTTTTTATTAAATATTTAAAGATTAAATATTAGAAATTAATTAATCGTGCTATTTTAAAGGTTTTTTTACAATTGAGCAAATATATATATATATATTACATTTTATGTTTTGATCCTGATGGCCGAGTGGCTAACGCTGTGGCGCTCAGGGCCACAGGGTTCGAGTCCCGGCTGTAACATGGATGTTTGTAGTGGTTTGGAATCCATTTTCAACCGTAATTCCCGGTCTAATAAGATCTTAGAGCGTTGTGGGGATAGTGTTACTCGCGTCCGTAACATACCTTCAAGCTAGGCGTGCCACCTGGGTAGTGCTAAATGAGAAACAGAGCTGCAGGCTATGCTTATGGCATAAAGATTAACTGTCTTTGTATTGCCTGCTGCATTAGATTCTACCGTCCTCTTAACAGTAAGAGTCGAAAATATTCACGTACATTTATTTGTATCTAAAAGTGCCTGAGAAATTTGATCCTTGAAATTGATCCCATTGAAATTTGATCCTATGTATATTAGCTACTTAGTTTAAAAGTTTGTAACTAAGTAGCTAATATACATAAAAGATATTTATTATTTTAATCATAAAAAGTATTTTTATATTCATGTATTTCACCACAATTATTTAACCCTTTGTGTTTTATATTTAAATATACTAAAAATCTTCAAGTCATATTTCACAAAACTAATTATGATTTATATCGACTAAAACTACGTTTTCTTTTTACGTCATCGTTATCATTTTTACAATGTCTTTTCTTATATTCAAATGACTACAACAAAATGACGTAGACAGATTTGCATTTTAGAAACGTAAATAACATCGTTTCACCAATTTCCTTAAACTATTAAAAGGTTGTTTTTTTTTTTTATATTCTTTCTTTAAAAAACTGTTTTTTTAATAATGTCCATACATTTTTTTAAATTTATTTTATTAAATCGACAGATCATTTTCCATTGTCAGTTTCTCTGACCGAGTAATAATTAGAAATCTTTATTAAATAAAATGATTGATTGCACTTATCATAAAAATAATGACGTATTTGCTTTATAAAAATTTTAATAGCATTTAATACAATACATAATTAACATTTAATACATACTTGCCTATGCCCCCTAAAATATTCTGATGGATAGATAACATTTGGAGATTTCCACATTTTTTATTAAATAAATTATTTGATTGCACTTATAGAAGCAACCATAAAAGGTAAGGATTTTTTTCTTTATTTCTTTTGTCTAAATATATATCATATCGTTAAAAAGCATATATTAATACCGTCCGCTACCATATATTAGTAACTCCGCTATGACGTGGCCTCTTTTGAGATCACTCGTCGCATTATGGTCACTTTATGGTCGCTAACCTCTTTAATTTGATAAACGAATTAAAAAATGCCTGTTAAATTAATATTGTAACTCCAAAAAAATTATTATAAAACAGTAAAATATTACCAAATGTAGTCGTCAGGAATATTAAAGAATATAATTGTGTAGAAAAAACAAAAATATGCTGAAAAAAGTATGTATTTTACGTATATTTTTATAGTCAGAGTTTAATTTCACATCGCTGTTTTATGAATTGTAAACTGAGTATACTGAATGTTACTGAACGGCCTTTTAAGGAAGATGATCCCCTTCAAATGCCTTTCTTTTAATTTTTGGTTTCAAGTCAATTATTTCTATAAGAAATTATAAATAACTCGCTTATTGTTGTTGTTATTATTATTAATTTGTTAAATTCAGCTTAGATTATTAGAAAACTCTATCCTCTTTTCAAGAAAGAAGTATTGTCAGTCAAAAGTTAAAATAATGTTTCTTTTTCAATTTCACATATTTCATGTAAATATGTTATTATTTCTACTGAATGAGATTATTATTTGGTTATCTTAATTGAATGTTAAAAAAAAAAAAACCTATACTAATATTGAATGCATAAGAATAAAAATAAAAATTTTTAATTCTAAATCTGAGTTCAAATACAAAATATTTTAAATATAAAAATATACGATATATGATATATCATATTAACTTCTTTAATTAGTCACTTTAATTAGGTAATCAATTAGATTAATTTTTAAGGTTCATCTAATCTTTATATATAGAAGCAAAATTGTTGCCATTTTAATTTTTAGATATCATATTTCTTATGTCAAATATGAGAAAAATCAATGCAAAGATATTTTTCTAGCAAAATAAGAAGCATGAGAATTTGTATGCAAACAAATGAAGAATCGTTATTTTGAATGGAAGTCAAACAATATCAAAATAGAAATAGAAAATGTCCTTTGTTAGCTGAATGTTTATTTTTAAGTAATCAATCCCTTTAATCTTATAGCATTATTGAAAATCCGTAGAAAGCAACTAATTTAAATTCAAAACATCGTAAAAGAAATATACAGTACTAGCGCATAATAGTATGCATTCAAATAAGTATTATACAGAATCAGTGCAGCCTTAGTCCTCGTAAGAAATAGAGGTGGAATGAAGCCTTACTTGTGAGGTGTTTATTTTATGTGTTTAATTTAATCAACAGGTTTATTCTGGTAGTTCGAATATGTAAGGAGATTTTTGGCGTGATTATATTCTGTTGTAATCCAAATCTTCATAATTGTAATCCAAACCATCTAGATGCGGATAACAAGCACTCCATCACAGTGGAATCCTATTGAGTGACGCCCCTCTAAAAACGGAGGTGTAAGAGGGTGGCCTTTAAGGACATCATTTAGGATGGGCGCCATAACTGGTTCTATCGCAACGCCGACATTCATTACTCTCTCAATATACAAACTCTCCCTCAATTTATTTATAAACTTGCACATAACTTTTTCTCCAATATTCCAAACATTGATAATGAGCTTCTCAAAAGACTTCCCACCTATGATATCACTAATCCAAAGAACGCGAAACGCCCACGCACCTCTCTCCCAATTGATTCTGCTTGAATTGTTTATTTTCCCCGCGCCACCGTTCCGACCAGAGCTGACCTCGATTTGCTTTCACTTTTTCACAGTTCGCTCTTGCAGTCTCTCGGACCGCGCTTCAGGTTGTTTTTTGTCGTTTATTCTGTTAAGTTCTCAACACTATCTAGCGTTTCTTTCTCACCCAGCCAACGATTTAATCATTTCTGTTTTATTTCTTTTCCACACTCTCTACCCAGTATATTTAACTTCCTTTTTGTGCTCTTCCAGTTACTCGTTCATTTTATTTCTCTCCCATGTATTTTAATTACTTTCATCTCTTATTATTAAAATAATAATAATAATAATAATAAAACCTCACTCTATTAAACTTTCTTTTAGTATTTGGGCAAGATTCCTTTTAGTCTTTACCGCTTTCTTTCTCCGCCAATGCTCTTTCATCTGTCCAATGGACAATCCAAGATAGAAGCTAACGGCTGCTGCGCAGCCACGGAGCTTCACCAAAACTCAAATCATCATGGGCGCCATAATACAAAAGATTAACCATCAAAAGCTTCTATAAAGTGCGAGAAGATTCAGGGACTCTCAAATAGTGTATTGCCGTATTGCCTGTGTGCAATATCGGACAATTTTGCAGGTGGGTGTAAGCGGTTTGAACGACTTGGATGTCTTCTTGATCATTGGTTCGTCTGAAGGCTTCCTGAAAGAAGACGTCATGAATGTGAACTTATTCTCTATAACAGATTCAACACCACCTTACAGTATTGTCTGAGATGACAAGTAATTCGCTAAGCTGACCAGCTTGCTATCACCGTTTCATTAATTATTACTCTATAAAATTCTTAAAGTTGCTAATTTTTTATCAGACGGTGGAGTAAAAACATATATGAAGTTAAAGGACCTTCTGAAGCAGAATTACTATATACTGCCTATCTCAGGTGATGGATACCATAATAGCAAATAAGTGTCAATCAAGTATCTGGTTATAACGTGGACAAAAATAGGGATCCCTACAGTAGACAAGAAAAATTACTATTATGAGCTAGGATGGATGTGCATTACTGTTAATTGATAGTTTTAAGTATTGCTTATTTTTAAACGTTTGTGTATGGGCTTACCTTCATAAACCTTCATGCTGAATTTTGTAGTGGCAACTCATTCTTGAAACTCTAATTTGTAAGACATCGTGTTATATTGCAGTTTAGTTATCCTGATTTCCAAAATTTAAGGAAATCTGAGAAAAACTATGATTGTGAAATTTCTATGTATCGGAATTTAGTGAAATTTAATATGTTAATCAGACAGTGCTTTACAAATTGTCTTAAAATGTTTTTGAAATATACCGAAAAAATAGTATTTGAGTTCAATGTGGGGAACTGTTTTAATACGAAGTATGGTCATTTATAGCAATTGTGGAAACGATATTCCACACAAAATGGTGTTTATTAAATCAGTCAACAGAAAAGCCCATTGTTGTGTTAAAACAATTTTAAGAGATTAAAGGTTTCAAAAGCAGGGTCTTCAAAGGAAACGGAAGAAAAGGCTTGAAAAGCTGCCTTTACAATTAGCAAGGGCAACGGCAAAGAAATTGGAAGGAAAAGGTCAGGTATTTTTTTCCCATTGACTTTGAAGGCGTGGGAAGGAAACACATGAACTTCCAAGGGTTTTGCAATCTGCAACGGCAAAAGAGAAAAAAAGGTCAGGTCCCCAGGCATCCCGATCAAGTTCAAGTATGAAAAACGTATTGACCAACCCATATATGCAATAGTCTTTTCATGAAGATAATCTCCATCAATCAAACTCTGCTTGGCTTCAAACAGTTGTATCTGAGTAAGGCCAAACAATCGCTATCTCATCACCTCGAAAAGGAAACACGACTTTCTCGAAATTGCACTTGCTAATTTTTACTTGTAGGCACTGCAGCCGTTTTCAAGGCCTGTTTTCGGTCATGTATCTAATGGCGCTAAGCTCTAGTAATTTTTTAGAAACCAATTTGAAATTTACTTTCGAATTGTTTTTCAATAAAATGGTAACACGAGGCTTAATGGCAAAATGACTAGCGCTCTGTCGCTCGGTGTCACAGGTTTCGGGTTCGAGATCCGGCGGCTTCATGGATGTTTATTGCGGTTAGGAATCCACTTTAAATCGTAGGTCCCGGTCTAATGTGACTGTTGGGCGTAGAACTGATAACTTTATTCTGAAAAAGTCAGCGTCACGGAGCCAGGTCAGACTTCTACTTACGAGTGCTTCGTCACAACAAAAGTTGCCCTCTTTCCTTTCCCTCCTTCCATGAGACCACATGGGTTCTTGGACTTGGTCTAGATATTGTTGCCTACTAAGTTGGATAAAAAAAAATAACACTTAAAATCAAATGCAAATCTCATTGATTGATTCAATAAAGAAACCTTCTTCATTGGCGCAGTAGCCACATAGTGCGCCAAAGCTGTCTACTATTGGCAGATTTCGTCACCTTCAGACCTTTTTGTCAGCCCTACGGCCAAAAGTCATATTAGATCGAGACCTACTGTTTAAAGTGGATTCCGAATCTCTACACTCTACACGGGACTCGAACCCCAAACTTGTGGCATTGAGCGCCAGACACAGGCCCCAAAGTAACCTTACCTGCCATTTAGGGATGAACGACCATACGTTTACTTTTTCGAACAATGAGCTTAATAGCTGAAATACCTTTTAGGCACAGTCGACGATCTTCCTTTCTCAGAGATACATCCAATCATGGAAGATTTAAAAAAACTAACTTTTTGTTTGTTCTTACAGGAGAGGGGGGAGAGGGGGGAAATATTAACTTAGGTAAGGAACTGTCTGCGGGGGATCTCATTATAATGAAAAAAAAGATGTTCTATTAAGGCGGAGCGAAAAAATTTTTTTTGTCAATATTCTTTTCCTGCTTATGCGAAAAAAAGTGAACTGCATTCAGAAACACGTATAC
The DNA here is from genome assembly GCA_021605095.1 of Caerostris extrusa. Classification (NCBI taxonomy): domain Eukaryota; kingdom Metazoa; phylum Arthropoda; class Arachnida; order Araneae; family Araneidae; genus Caerostris; species Caerostris extrusa. The sequence goes on along the minus strand of BPLR01008949.1, from coordinate 8,323 downwards.
ATAGTTTCAAATGAATCAATAAATATCTTCCAATTTCACATTGGGTTCGAAATATGCGAAATAAGTTAAAAATGATGTAAATTTTCAGTGATTTCTTTTTCGTTTCAAATTGCTTTCTTCTCACTAGAATTTCTTAAGCTCTACTTATAGCATCTCATTACGGAGGTTTCTAGAACGGAATTAAGGGTTTTCGTGATGTGAAACAATTACGGTTTCGAACAATATATACCGCTCCAGTCAATCTGATTGTAATTTCTATGAGTACGTTTTTAAACAGATAAATGTTAGGATTCTTCGCAAAGGAATATGACTTGTAAAACATAACCGACTATTTTTAACACTTATAGCAATACAGGATGTGGTAACGTGGTGGTTTGGTGATTAATGCATTGGTACCAGGCCGATTATTATTGCCTAGACTGAGATACTAAGATGGCTTAGGGCAGGGATTTACCAACTCCGGCCCAACGGAAGGTTCTATCCGCCCCGCAGATAGAATTTTAATTTGCTGGTCCGAGGCAAATTAAAATAAATATATTTATATATATGTTTATAAAAATATATATATTATACATTCATCTTCTTTTCTACTTCGATTAAATTTTTTTATTAAAAAAATTATTATTTTTAATATTATTATTTTTATCTCATTTCCGAGATTAAATTCAATGAAGAGAAGATGGCTAATAATTATAAAGATGGCTTGAAAAAACTGCCTTTGAGCTCGAACGCAGATTTCAAGATTTCAGTGCCATTAAAAAAGAATTTGATATTTTTATCATGCCTTTCAACGTAAATTGTGAAGCACTGAGGTCAGATTTGCAGGTTGAATTAATTGAGTTGCAATCTAACAATCATCTCAAGCAGTAGTTTCTAAATATGCCAAAGTTAGAGTTTTAGAAATCATTATCGAAAGTAAGTTTCCCTAATTTAATATCTCACGTCCAGAAAATCAATGCTATGTTCGCTTCATCTTATATAGTATGTGAACAAGTGTTATCAACTATGAACCTTAGAAAGAATTATTTCAGAAGTAGACTGACAGATGAGCATTTAGCCTCGTTCCTTAGAATCAGTACATCTCACTTCGAACCTCAATATAAGGAACTTTTAAAAATGAAATCACAATTCATCTCATTAACATATTTAAATTGTAATACTTGTTTATTGTTTTTAAAATTTTAGGAAAATTTATCTTGGTTCCCCCAATTTTTTTTTTTTTTTTTTTTCGATTTTTGGCCCGCGACCGAAAAAGTTTGCCCATCCCTGGCTTAGGGGATAATGTGAACCAAAGAGTGCTACCGCAATTTTGAACGAACACCTCCAAAGTTGATGACATCGGGAATTCTAAGTGAGAAGAAAAAAAGTTGAAAGAGTACATAAGAAACATAAGCGCAAAATTTTAAAGAAATTAAAAATAACTTCTGGTTCGACTTTTAAGCCTTTAAATGGATAATAGCATACATATGCTAAATTTTTATTCACTGGATATTTAAAATGTGAACATTTAATATACACTGAATGTGAAGGAATGAATGTGAATATTTTTTTTTTCTTTTCTAATGCAGCTGGCAAACACTGAATGTGAATGTAAATAAAAATGTAAGTTTGATTAATCTTATCATGAATAATCATTTGATTGCACTAAAAGAATTTTTTGACTTAAAAAATGGTATGAGTTTTGCTTGAAATTAAGTTTATAATATATAAATAATTCTCATGATCCTATTTTTATTTTAAACCACTATGAATTACACAATTAATTCATTTCCGTAAAAGTAAACATAATAAAAACGCTTATGCAAAAATTGTTACTGAAACGAACTTACGAAGTATTTGGAAAAAAGCTCAAACATTTTTTGATCCGTTTTCTTTTGATAACGCATTCGTTTAAATATATACATTATCTACTAAAGCAGGGGTGGCCAATCCGCGGCCCGCCTTGAATATTTTTTGCGGCCCGTGAGATGTATCGCACTTTACAAAATATATTTATTTTAGAATGGCTGAAGTTGGGAAAAACCAATGTATTAAAAAATACATTATGTGTGCCTCCAGTATATTCAAAATTACATCAAATATGCAAAAGAAATAAGAAAACTTTACAGCTGCTTTTGAAAGCCGATTCAGTAATTTAGAGTTAGACAAATGCAACAAAATTTTTGAAATATATTCCTCTCTCTTTCATGTTAAAATTGAGTTCGGCCCCAGAATATCTCGAAATGGAATTGGTTGACTTGCAAATGCAATATTGAATTAAACACATTTTTGAAAATATCAGAATGAAGAATAGATTTTTACAAATACTTTAGGTCACAAAAAGAAAAATTTTCCAATTTGAGAAATCTGGCGCAAAAATTATTTCAACTTACTCTACTTTTGTGTTCAACTTTACACCTACGAATTGTTTCTTTCGAAAATGAAATTGACCCAACACAAAAACACGCTGAAACATAACGGACGCTAACCTGCAACACCCATTATGATGTGGGCAAATACCCAAATTGTGATCAATTTGCAATAGTTAAGAGTGGAGAAACAAATATCGCACAAGTAAAATAAATATTTTTTAATGATTTCATTTTTATTACGTTTATACACTTAGTCATAAAAGTAAGTATGCAACTCATAGCTTAAGTGAAAGCTCTGGTTCTCAAATAAATATAAGAAAATATTATTTTGGAGAGTGTTGTTTATAGCTTTGGATTCAAGTCATAAAGTAATGAAAATAAACCAAATCATTATATTTTTAAAAACTTTAAGAGTAATTTTGTTAACTACCAGCAGAAATTAAATCACAGAAGTATATATGCACTTGGAATTTTTGACTTTTAAATAGCTGAATGAAACTTCTCGACTGATTTTTTCGTATTTCAGTGATAAGTTTAGAAGTTCTGCTACAAAGCTTGTGAGTTTGAGATTTAAGCATATCAACAATTCACCATTTCCTCCAATGCAGAAAAGAATTATCAAAAAGATCTAAAGGATGCAATAATAAAGCTCTATAAGGAAAGCAAGTCCCAAAGACAAATCGCTAAAAATCATAGGCAAAAGTCCTGCAACAGTGCAAAAATCATAGAAAAGTTCCAGGCTGAGGGAAATACTCTAAACAAGCCAAAACAGGACGACCGCCCATTTTGACGGATCCAGAAAGGCGAATTATTGTTGGAAATGTGAAAAAAATTCGACGATTAGCGCACCAAAATTGACAACTGATGTGAAAAACAATTTTTGAAGTCATGTAATCCTGAAACACTTCGCCGTGTGTGTTACGGAAGGCAGGATACCATGGATGAAATATGAAGGAAACTATTAGCAAAGTGAATCGCAAAAAGAGAATAGATTTGCAAAAGAAAAAAATGTAAAAAGCAGGACACAAATTTTGAATTCCGTGATTTTTTCGGATGAAAGTAAATTCAAATATCCACTGGTCAGATGGACACCAAAAAGTTTGGAGGAAAGCAAATGCAGCTCTAGAACCAAAGAACAGGAGAGGAACTGTAAAACACGGTGGTGGTTCGGTTATGGTTTGGGGTTGCATGGCAGCAACTGGAGTAAGAATGAAGTTAACTCGGCGGAATAATGAATCAATATAGCTATTTGAAAATTTTAAAGAATAATCTAAGACAAAAAGTGCTTCTAAATGAACTGATGGATCCTTCACTTCAACAAGATAATGATCCCAAACATACTGTCGGGTTGTTCGGGAATGGCTGCTTATCACTTGCAAACAGCTAAAAACCCCACTCCGCAGTCACCTGATATTAATCCCATTGAACACTTGTGGGATTATCTCGATCGCCAAATTAGATCAAACTAAAGAATGATCTAAAAAAAGCCCTTTGAGGAGTGGCAGAAAATACCATCTTCTGTCACTCAAAATTTAGTAAAATCAGTGCCATCTAGATTGAGAGCTGTTATAAAGGCTAAAGCCATCCAACAAATTACTTTTTTTTTTGAAAAATTGTAAAATTTGCAATATTAATGTCTTTGTTTGCATACTTACTTTTATGATGTAAATTACATCCCATTTTAAATTAAGCTCATCTTGCTAATTAAATGTTTGTATTTTTTTAATCACTTTCATTTTGTTATTGCTTCATTTTGCTGTAATCGAAATAAATCGTTAATTTGAAAACTCTAATATTGTAGGTCTGTTTTTTTTTTTCATAGACATCATCACATACACTCTGCATACTTTTTTGTGACTAAGTGTATTTATATATTTTTTAAAAAATTCATTTTTTAGTGTTATATATTTTTATCAAATGTGTGTTTAGATTTACCACATATTATTATATTATCTATATTTATATGTAAAGAATAATATTAAACACAAAAATAAAAATTCATTATGATTCAATTTTTCACTCTAAAATGTCTTAGTGGGCAAATCTAATATGGGGACGTATAATTTTTATGCTATTTATGATGCTGCGGAATACTACTGAATACTTCAATCCATTTGAAATACATATTTGACCATTTTCAATGACAAAAACATTTTAGAATCTAGTCCTTAAGTAGGGGGAAAAAATTATATTTGTGATAGGAAAAAATTATATATTCAAATGGCATTTGAGCCTTCACAATCCAAGAAAGGGTGTATCGATAGATAATCATTAATATTTTTTTAATTTTGTAACTAAAAATTAAAGAACTTTTGTTCACACAATCCTTCAATCCATACACTTCAGAAAAAAAAAAAAAGCCGTAATATGGTTATTTGGCTCTAGATCTTGTTTAGCATTCCAGGAATAAATTAGCCCTTTCTGGTAACAAAACAGTTTCTTTTCATTCAGAGCTTCTTTCTTTCTTTTCCATGGCACCGCCTGGGAATCGCCTCCACGGTCATTTTCAGTACACCGAGCTAATTAGACACTCAGCCATTCGAAATTAAATGTGGATTCCGAAGGCCAACTGACTAACATCCACAGCCATGATTCAAACCCAAGTAAAATAAAGGCCAGAGTGCTAGTTGATCTGATCAAGGGTCAGCTGATCTTAATTATGAAATTCCGTTGGCATACCAACCACTGTTTTGATGTTAAAACATTTTAAAAAAAAATGAAATAAAGTGAAATTCAAATAAAGTTTATTATTATTTATTTCATCGAATTCATTAAGTTTGTTCATTTACTTATTTTTTTTATTTTAATTTATATTTTGAGTTTATGGGGATAAAATTTTTAAATGGAATGAAATGGGGTCGGAGGTGAAAATGAGGGGTCAGGTTTTCTGAATTTTTATATTGTTTGTTTGTTACTTTTAAAAAAAAATCAATGTTGACTAAATTTGACCCGCCCAAGAATTAGAACCAAATTACGCAGTAAAATTTTGTGCATATTTGAAACAAAATAACGGTTATTAGGGATGCCCATTTTAATATCGTGAGATATTTTGTTGTTCTGTGGTAAAAGATTTGGAAGGGGAAACAATAACATATAAATGTTGAGTCCTGCGTCAGAAATCCCAGTTACCAAAAAGTTCACTTCACCACGGAACAAGGTTATTATCATTTAATGCTTCGTGCGCTTCACGAAACAGTTTTTAATACGTTTGAACATCATATAGTTTCTTTTCCATTGAAAAATAGTTGAAAGACTTGAGTGAAAATTAAAAACGCCTTGAAGGCCATAATAAGACTTTTTTTTAGAATGACTAACAAATGATGTTAAAAAAGAAACCCTGACATTTGTTTCACCTAAAAGTCCAAAAATTATTACATTAATTTCTTCTACCATCAACTTATGAATGCTTCACATGTTTTATAAATGTTATATATAATTTTGAATACCTCCATCACATAAAAGCAAAATGTCCGTTTTCAATGACTTGATAAGGAACTTAGGCTTTTGTAAATTCACTTTAAATTACCCTAAAATTTATACCACATAATTGTTCTATTATTTAAAAATATATTTAAAAATATAAAATATAAAATCTACACCTAAAAAATATATTAAAATATAAAAATATATTAAAAATATAAAATTCATTAATTTAAAAATATATTAAAATATAAATATAAAAATATAAAATATTAAAATATTAAAATCTTAAAAATCACATTCAGAAATAAATTAAAAATACATTAAAAATATAAAAGTAAAACACAAAATATAAAAAAACTTCACAAAATAAAATCAAAATATTTTAGAAAATTTAAAAACATATTAAAAATAAATTTCTGAAAACATATATTTATTTTAAAATTCATTTTACTTTTAAAAGCAGAAAGCATTTATAACCAATATGCCATAAACTCCAAAAAAATCAAACCATTTTTGTAAGCAATTTTGAAAAGAAAAATCGCGCCGAAACTGAATACTGGATTTAAGCAAGCAATAAAAATAAACAGAAAGCAACTCATAAGTCAGTAGAAAGCAGTGTATGTTGACTACAATTGTTACTGCTAAGCTTCAATCCCCATTGTCAAAAATGACACTATAAGAATGGTTTTTCGTCTAAAATGAATCCTCCAAAGAGTCGTAAAATCTCATACATTCTACACTGACTGACTTGATGTGCCAGTGATGTCAATAGGAAAAAGCTTCTGTTTATAGCAAGCCAGAAAGGATTCCAAAATAAAACAGTGGCAATTTATGGATGATCCATGGAATCGCGTTTTTACCCGGAGAGAATCAACGACGCAAAATGAATCAGTAATAAAATATTGATGCTAAAGTCACCATCGGAATAATAACGAAGCGCAATAAAACAGTTCTCAAGTTGTGTGGAATAGATGTGGAAAACAAAACAAGAAAAAAATCTTTTGTTTACCCTGAATCAATCAACTGTGGAATGAATGAACTTCGCATTGTTTTTGACTAAAACCTAACCAACAGATTGTTTGTATACTGCCAAGAGAAATGATGCACTACCAAATGTTTTAAAAGGAGGGAAAGTTCCTGTAAAATGTCTTACTAGTGAGAATGAAATGATCAGTTAACTGCAAAGCCTGTGATAAAGATAAATAGTAGTAATTTAATCTGGTTTCTTTAATTCTTTTCAGCTTCTTTTACTTAGTCTTATGTAAACTTTACCCTTGTAATATCCAAGGCTGAAATCCAGAATCTCCACTTCCTGAGAAAACAACTTAGAACCTTTATAGTTGTCATAATGTCTACCAACTTAATATATATATATACTTTTTTGAAAATATTATAACGCATGCTCTCTTGTTATTTGCAAATTATTGATTGCTCTGCAAAAATTTTAATATTGTTTGCAGAATATTGATACACAAATTATTCGCTGATTCATAAATTAATTGTTCAAAAACCGTTTCTTTAACTTCTATTCAATCGTCTTCATCAAAACTGACTTTTGTTCCTTGCAGATAACCAAGAGGAAAAATAAATAAATAAAGTAGTGATAATATCACAACCACATTGATGGAAGAAAATCACAGTCCAATCTAAAAGTATCGCTATAGTACTTGCAACCAATGGTAATAGTAGAAAAATGGAACTTACTGCAATACTAGTAATAAAAAAGGATTTATTCTTGAGTTAAACTGGCAAACTGACCTAAGGTTAACTTTGACGACAAATCGTTTTTAAAATATGCTGAAACCAAACAGCAAGAGACAATAACTCATGAATCATTGATATGCGAATTTAACTTCTGGTCATACGAATCATTTGTTGCCTGAAAGAAAAGAATCTTCATGCTGTGTACCAACAAAGAGGTTGAATATGATTCCGCAGTGGAAATGCATCCTCCAAAATCGTAAGCTGATATGTATATAAAAGTTTTCCTTGATAAAAGTTAATTCGCTAGCCCCGAAAAGGGTGCCCTCGCAGCGCATCAACTCGCCTAGGTCTTTTGCTGAGCTGTTGAGTACGCCCCATTTAATTTGAATCCCATCCACCCAGTCATGTGCTCTCGTCGTCAATCCTTCATTCCCTGGTGATCTTCAAATGAAAGAACTGATCTTGTTAGGGCGAAAGTCGAGGCGTCCAGTTGGAAGAGCGCCCTGGGTTCCAAATAGTTGACTTTTACATGAAGGCAATGACAGTTTTTAGCTTCTGTCACTAAAAAGCTGTTTAAATTATTTTATGGTAGTACATTAACACTGTTCTTACAGTGTAATATTGTTTCGAAACTTTTGGAGCCAAGAGTTGATAATCCTATATGGATTAAATGAATCCATCAAAGAAACAACAGAAATTTCCATCAATAAAACAGACACTACTTAGAGTATGGCATCCAATCACAGCAGAACTCATTCACTGAATGCCCGCGGAAGAGAGGAGGGAAGTGCAAGCAAAGGATTGCGCCGCAAACAATCGCCAGTCTAAAAGCGGAAGTTATATGT